>JAESUZ010005278.1:0-17356 GCA_017311185.1 Proteles cristata cristata
CCATATTTCCCCATTTTTAAGTCAAGGAGAAGAACTCCATAAAAATAAAGAGTGTTTTATGACAACAGAAGCATATTCTTTCTGCAATTGTAGATTGTTAGCAACTAGAATCTTTACACAAAAAATTTTTTTTAAAAATTGTTTTCTAAAGTAATCTCTATACCTAAATTAGGACTCAAACTTAACAACCTTGAGATCAAGAGCCGCATGCTCCACCCACTGAGCCAGCCAGGTGCCCCACAAAATCTTTTTTAATCATAAAAGAGGTTGGGCCTGTCCCAGTTAAATCAATAATCTGGTGGGCTCAGGGAACACAGGTCACATGCATCTGTGGACTTTTCAGCATTTAATTTCCTTAGAATCACTGGACTTACTTATGCAAGGACTGACTGTGACCCCCTCAAGTGAGGCTCCATCTCAAACCAGTTCACCAATTACAGAGAGTTTTTGAGGGCCAGTATGCTGGGTACTGTGGATAGAATTCAACATAATATTAAAAAGAATGCCTCTCAACTCTTAGCTGTGCATCAGAATTACTTGTAAAGCCCACCCCACAACTATTGAATCGGAACCTTCAGGGGCAACATCCATGTTTGAATGAACAAACCACCCCAGGTGGGTGTAATGCAGAGTCAAGGCTCAAGACTCTGGCTGTTAACAATCCTCCCTTCTGAAGGGCACCTGGATGGTTCAGTCAGTTAGGCATCTGACTTCAGCTCAGGTCATGATCTTGTGGTTCATGAATTCAAGCCCTGTGTCGGGCTCTGTGCTGATGGCTCAGAGTCAGGAGCCTGCTTTGGATTCTGTGTCTCCCTCTCTCTCTGCCCCTCTCCCACTCATGATCTGTCTCTCACTCTTTCTCTCCCTCTCAAAAATAAATAAAAATATTAAAAACAAATCCTCCCTTCTGAGAATTTTTAGCCTATAATAAATAATACTGATATAAATGCATCTGACATAGGACATGTATTAAGAACACATTATAGACAAAACACACTAGCCACAGATAACATCAAATCCACGTAGAAACAAATGCATAGGATAAATACAAAATCGGCAGCAGTTCAGGAAAGCACAGATATATTTCTGTGCAGATTCTATGGCCTCTGGTTGGTGGGAAGAGAAATAGACTTTGCTGTTGGTTTTTGGTATTCCAAATTTAAGGCTGAAAGTCAAAAACTGGTTCTAGTTTAAAAGGCAATCCTTTAACTTTTCCATAATTCTAATGTATTGGAAGTTATATAAAAATCATACAAAGAAAGTATCTAGAGTACATACAATTTGTATTAAAATTGTATGGCCTTTAATTTTAGGGCAGAGTGATAATTTGACTGAGTTCTGCATAAGACTGAATATGGTGTCCAGGAGAAATGACAGACTAAACTGAATATGCCAGGAACATATATGAACACATATTACACCAATGTTTAAATGAAACCCAGGCAGTTGTACAGCAAGGGAAAGGAAACCAAAGCTTTGCAGTCTGGCTAGTGAGAGGTTCTCTGAAGGGCATTCTGCGGAATGCATTTCTCTTGGCAGTTGCTCTAGTGGACTCAATTCAATTCTAAGCAGATTTCTTTAATCCTTAGCTCTAACTGGGTCAGCATCATCTGATTTTAAGTATTATTACAGGAGACATATGCACAATGATTATTGAAATAGCTACAACAACCTTGCCTGGAAAGGTGCCTTTCCTTGGAAAATGCTCAAAAGACCCAAATCACATAAGTGGACTAGCTTCCGGTGTGACCACCACTATTGCAGGGGAAGAAACAAATGGAGGTGGCCCACAGATGATAAACCTGCCAAAACTTCCATTGAGGTTTTTTTGTTTGTTTGTTTTTTGTTTTTGTTTTGTTTTTTAGTAGGGTGCTTGGGAAAAAATGTTTTAAATTAGCTTACCTTATTCTCTGTATTGGTTCAGGAAGATTCTTTTGGGTAATTTGAAGACATGGACGTCAAAAGAATTTTCAGAGTTGGGATGATAACATATTTTGTTTTTCAATCAGAAAATCTAAATAAAACAATCATACGTTTACTCCTTACCAGAGACAATTATCAATAGGTGGGTAACACTATTTCAAGATAGCTGTTAAGTGCTACTCATTAACTTAGGATCCTTTCCTTGTACCTGATCATCTTGCCGGATTCTCTTGTTCTTTGTACTTTGTTGGTGATTCTCTTTGAGGTTTTAGGTTTACAATTATATTTATTCTACAAATCATGATCATTTTATCTTGTCCTCTCCAAATTTTTTACCTCGACGTTCTTTCTCTTGCTTAATTATGTCAGCCAATATTTCTAGTACGATGTTCGATAGTAATTAAACAGCAGTAGTGATCGGCATTCTTACTATGTTTCTCTAGATCTGAATGCCTCTGGTGTTGTTCATCCATTAAGTATGATGCAGGCATTTGGGTTGCTACTCCACTCCCTCCCCAAATACAATTACATGAATAGATTTTATGTTACAAGACCCTCCAGAGTTTACAAATGTAAGAGACATTATACTGGCTGGGTGTAAGGAAGCCATTGTACCATTTTCCAAGTAAATGATCTAAAGAAGAGAGGGTCTTATTCAGTTTGCTTTTGAGTCTCTGGATTGAAAATTCATCACAGGAAACACACTTTGTCCATCTTGGTATCCCTAAATATTCATTGCCCAAATGTGCACTATAAGAAACATCTTTAAATGCCCTTCTATCTTTGTAATTAACACTTGAAGTCATGAAGCCAGATTACCTAGAATTCCCCAACCCCTCAGATATTGTTTACATGCACCCACACAGTTCACTAACCAAGAACTTCTGGTAGTCAGTGGGCCAGCCTTTAAGCTCAACACTACTGCTTTTTTCCATCAGGCAGATTTCCCTGGCCATTTGTAATAAGTCACCTTCCAGCTAGTGATTTCCACAATAGAAAAAGCAGCAACTCTTCTTGTTTAATGGCCTTTAGAAGCTGGTGAGTGTCAAGGGGCTGAGGATTAAAAATAGGATGAGATGCCAAGGACTCCGCAGGCAGGATTTCCCTGCTTGTCTCAGATTATACAGGTTAGGATCTTGGGAATGGACAGGGAGAAGGAAGGAATGACAGCAAGGAACAGTTCTCCCATTGACATTTGCCAATGAGAGGAAACAAAGATGCTAATTTATTGGGCAATTCCATTATATTCTCTGGCTTTGTTATATTAACGTGTTAAAAGATACAAGAAATTATATTAAAGTACAAAAATACTCACCTGTTATTTAATAGTAAGATTAAGGGCCCTGACTTTGTAATCTGACCATTCTATGTGTGAATCTTAGCTCTGTTAATTACTGGTTGTGTAATCTTGGGCAAGTGTCTTAATTGAGCCTTAGTTTCCTCATTTGTAAAATGGGGAAACTCACCAACCTGTTTCTCAGGCTTATGTGGATAATATATGAGAGAATGTACACAGAGTATCTAGCAGCACCTGGTACATAATAAAGTCTCAATAATATTAGCTACCATGATTTTCTATTTAGGTTTCCTTAAGTAATGTGACTTATACTTCATATATTAAGGACTAAACGCAAAACTCCAGGGCAAAGAGGGAAGGTTATTCATGTCCCTCTAGGTCTTAATGCCATTTAGAACTATAATATAACTTCCCATGAAATATATTTCATTTCATAGCCAAAGGAAGTGTGATTCAAAATGTTGAAAACCAAATGTATAGCTTACAGACTTGAAAAAAATCTGAGACCGTGATTTCGAGGAGACACGAGTACTTGACATAGGTTTCGAAAATGAGTGTGTGTGTGTGTGTGTGTATAAAATCTATAACAAAGTCATTAAAAAATCAACAGGTAAATATGATATGAATGGACTAATGTGGACATTTAGACTATTTTGGCTTTCTTTTAAATCATTAGTCAAAAGTCAAAAGAGGGAATTATTGTAGGCAAAAACAACACTTACTAGAATAGCAGGTGAACTATTCAACTCACAGTCTGACTCATTCATTGAATTCAGGGGCCAGCAAACTTTTTTCTGTAAAGGGACAGATAGGAAATATTTTAGGCTCTGCAGGCCACAGGATCTATGTCCTAACTACTCAACTCTGACGTTGCAGCCACAGACACTAATTAGGAAAATGGATGACATGGCTGTGTTCTAATAAAACTTTATTTACAAAAACAGGTGTCAGGCCAGATGTGCTCTGTGGGCCATAGCTTTTTCATTCTCCTCTAAACCATATATCATACTCTAATGTGATTTACTCAACTATTCAGAAACAAACTTCATCTGATCTCCATACTAGTTAACAATTTGTGCACTGTTCACATATAAAGATATATAATTATGTATTATATATACTATATGTAATTGTTATATTATAAATACATAACAAAGTTTAAATGTTTTATATAACTTTGAAAAAGCTTAAAACTGTATTATATTTGCTTTATGCCCATATTTCAGTTGTTGACAATTTTCTGTCTCTTTACAATAAATAATAGTCTTGTTGGTGAATTGTGAGGTTCACAGAAGTTACACAATTCAGAATAAGGTTTGATGGCTTTGAAACACTAGGAATTCATCTGTCTCCCAATATTTCTGCTTTGTTGTATATGCACTTTGATTTTTTAAATCTGTAGTCCAGTTCTGGATTTTTTCCACCATTACATAAAATATTTACATTGTCAGCACTGAATTTGATTTGAAATTGAAAATTTACATATGTCAAAGACTAAGTGCTGAAAGAAACTATCAACATATTTTAAAATCCAACTAATGAGATTTAACTAAACTACATGATCCAGAAACAGGCTTAGGTGCATCTTCTTTATGCAATCCAGATGACTGTCACTCATAAATACCATGATTCTGGTATAAAAATATATAGGGGCACCTGGGCAGCTCAGTCAGTTAAGCATCTAACCGTTGATTTTAGCTCAGGTCATGATCTCACGGTTCATGGGATGGAGCCCCATGTGGGGCTCTGTGCTGATGGTACAGAGTCTGCTTGTGATTCTCTCTCTTTCTCTAAAATAAATAAATAAACATTAATATACATTAATTAATATATAAGTATATTAATAATTATTAATTAATTAATAATATAATTAATATATTATATTATATATAAACACAGTTGCTAGCCCATGGATATTACAGAAAATATTTGAAAATGAAGCTGTCAATTGTCGTTTGGAGGACAGAAGCTTATGTTTAACAAGGGACAACTATTAAAAAAATCCTGTTATCTCTTTTTACCAGTACATAATTTATATTGGAGATTTTTTTTAACCACTGTAGTCAAAAACATTATTTCTATAAATAAGGACTTAGTTCTACTCTAGAGGGTAAAATTGCTTCTTATTGATGGTACTTAGCAGTTTGACACCTGTGCCTTATTGAAAATAGATTAAAAGAGAGCATTTTATGGGAACAAAAGAATCAATAGGATTAAAAAATGTTTAAATTGGTATTTTGGCATTTATAGGCTGCAAAACATAAAATGCAATGATGTCACTCAAGAAGTGTACAGAATGCCACTGCTTGTTTTGGCTGCAATGTTCTCAGTGCTCTGAAAGCACAAATTCTGAAAGAATTTGAAGTTGAGCAAGATCTAAATATTTACTGATTTTTTTTAAAGAACATCTTGGTCCAAGGCCAAACACCTGTTGTTGTCTTTAAAAAGGGATGAATGTCAATTAATTTTTTACAAACCCAACTTGAAGGGTGTTTAATTAATAGCCAAGTTTGACTGAATTCATAGATGTATAACCTCATAAATCAATAAAGTGCTCACTAGAGTTTGTTGACAGGTAGAGGGAAAGTATGTACAACAGTACCTGATCTAGTAAATTCTCAGTTTATTTCAGCTATTTATTATGATCAACAATTCTTGTACTATATACATTATTATGAGATAGCAGAACTACCACGGTCTTAGAAGTCAGATTGGCTTGCTCACATCCTGATAAAACTAAATTACTTAACCTCCCTTGGATGTTTTCACCAGGGGCAAAATGGTGATATTCTACATTCTATAGAATACTTGAAAAACTGATCTTAATTTCCATTTCTTATTTCCACTTGTGCTCTCTCTCCCTCTCTCTCTTCAAATAAATAAACAAGCAACCGACTCTGGATTTTGGCTCAGGTCATGATCTCACAGTTTGTGGGATCAGTCCCCTCTTGGGGTTCTATGGTGATGGCATGGAGCCTGCTTGAGATTCTCTTTCCCTCTCTCTCTGCCCTTCCCCTGCTTCTGCTCTCCCTCTCTCAAAATAAAGAAATAAACTTAAAAAGAAGCAGAAGCTGATTAGGGATTTTTCAGACACTTTCCATTTTGAGTTCTTGGTCTGCAAACAGCTATATAATGTCATAAAGAAAAGAAAAAAAGGAAAAGGAAAAAAAGAAAAGAAGAGAGAAGGGATATCACTTTATATATAAAAATCAAACTTGGGTGCCCCTTGGTTAAAAAAAGACCAAGTTGACGGATGGACTCAGTTTCAGAATAATAGAGATATTATATAATTTTTTTAAATTTTTATTTATTTCTAGGAGAGAGGGAGATAGACAGTGTGAACAGGGGAGGGTCAGAGAGAGAGGGAGACACAGACTCTGAAACAGGCTCCAGGCTCTGAGATGGCAGTCAGCACAGAGCCCGACGCGGGGCTCGAACCCACGAACCGCGAGATCATGACCTAAGCGAAAGTCAGACGCTTACCCGACTAAGCCACCCAGGCGCCCCTATAATTTTTTAAAACAAGTTATTCTCAGTCTAAAAGAGGCATAGGAATTAGTGAATAATCTTTTGTGTTTTAGATAAAAACTGTTAGCTACTCAATAGAAATACCCATCTCAAAAATTATATTAAAAGATCAAAGGTACACTTTGAATGGAATAGTAAAGTTATATATGAGTGTGTATTTATTTTTTATAAGTGTGTATTTAAGTTAATGTAATAACTACAAAACATAGTTTTTGTTTTGTTCTTAAATACATTTAATTTAAAAAAACATTTCTGTGAACTTACTTTTATAAAAATTTCAGCAAATATTTATAAGACAAATTCATAGGAGTGAAATTGCTGGATCAAATATTGTCATAATTTTAACAGGCAGATATTGATAAATCAACCTCAGAAAAGCTACACCAATTTACACACCAACCAAATGCAGATGTGTCCTGAATCCCAGGGCTTTTGCCAACTCACTCAATCTGCTATTTTCAATTACATTCAACCCACAGTGAAAACATATCCTATTAGATGCCTTAGATGCCCCTTCTTATCTGATCAACTAATAAATGCACTACAACATTCATCTTGTCCAACTGAGGTTGAATAGTTGTGGTTTCAGTAAAAAAACAAAAACAAAATGTCATTCTCCCCATTTCTGTTTACTCCCAGGCTTACTTTCTTCTCTCTCCTATAGAGTCTGGACCCATGGTCCACGTTTCGTCAAACTAGAGTGCGCAGCTCCTTCAAACCTTGTTCCTTTTTGCAGTGTCTCCCCCGAAAAATTCCCATTCTGGAAAATTCCTGCTCTCTGCTCACGCTCTTTACTGCTGGGAAACATCAAACAAGCCTGTGCCTCGGCACCATTCTGGCTTTGAACTTCAGCTGCCCTGAGCACAGCATGCAGCCCTTTCCCCTGTTGCCAGGCCCTCCCCCCACATCTCTGGGGCAGAGCTTTGCAGACAGGAGGCCATCAGAATCACTGGTCAGTCTCCATGTTGGGTGACCCTCTTCCTTACGTGACACCGCTGACCTGTCTACCTCGGGCTTCCAGGGCAACGCTGTCTCGTGTTGCCTTCCCAGGTTCCTCCCCACATGTAAGGGCCCCCCTAAGGGAACTGAGTGGCTGTGGTCGAGCTATGGGCAGCAAGTAAAATACGTTCTTTAAGTCTCGAGGGACTAACTTATCGTGCAATGGGTAAGAGTGCAGGCTCTGAAGCCCACGTGCCGGCCAAGGCACTGTCACTGTCCCTAAATGTCTTCATCTACCAAGAAAAAAAATCATAATTGTATCTATGATGTGGTGTGGCCTAAATAATGTAATCATGAAAAGTGTTTAGAATTAACTGGTATATAATAAGCACTTAAAAATGACATTTCTCTTCCTACATGTGAAGGTATAGCAGTAAAATGGCAGATTGGAGACCAGGCAAAGGGTTCTCACCAGACATTGAATCTGCTGACACCTTGATCTTGGATTTCCCAGTCGTATGGTGAGAAGCAAAGGTGTTTTCTAAGCAAAAAAAAAAAAAAAAAAAAAAAAGTATTATTATTACTCCTCATAATTGGGAGCCCTAAATAATAGGATAATGAAATAAGCACAGATATAGGAATCATACTGGGTTCAAATCCTGACTGAACAACTCACTAGGGGTATGCTATGGGGTATACTATGACACTGATCTTGGCCTGCTGGACTATGTGTTTAATGAAGCTAATTCTTTCTTTTTCATATCACAGCATTGTTATATGAAATAAAATAAATAGAATTAAGTACCTAGTGCAGTGTTCAGAATAAAGCAAGCAGAAATTTGCTGTCTTTTATTGCCATGCTTTTTAGACCCTGTGATTACTGATACTAGCAGTAAGCAGATAGTAAGCAGGCCAAACTAAACATATAAGGTTCTGCTTTCAAATATATATTGGAATTAAGCTCTACTAGTGTATAAAACTGCAGTTAACAGTGGAGGCTTTTCCATTGAACCTATGAACTCCTGCAACTAAAAAAAATTGTCTACAGAGAAAAACAATGAATACAGTGGTACATTTTAAAGAAATAAAAAATTTACATATATATGTGTGTGCATAATGAGACAGACCATAGCCAAAGTCATTTAGGAACAACAACAACAACAAAAAAACCCTATAAATTTCAGAAGTCTAGTTTGACCCCTTTTGAGCAATTAGACTAACATACTTAATTGTGGGACCAGAAGTTGTAAAGAATTTTCACTTTACACAACACAAACCTTAGCTTGCATTGATTCATGGCAGGATTTCCAGTCTGTAATTTTAGCACTATGCCAGTACATATTAGATAAATTAGTTTTACTGGCCATTCTAATACCTGCACTTGTAATATTTGGTTAACACAGTATCAACCCATATTTTGTACAAACCATTGGGCTATAATTAAGTAATTCTGATGCCTTTTGTATGTGTGTATGTATGTATATAAAGTGGTTGTTTTTGAAATTATCTACTTTTTGGAAAAATACAAGTCATAGTATTTTAGTTTCAATATAAACATTTGCTTCTATCCTCAAACTTTGTAAAATTCTGCTACCATTCCTAGAAAAAAAAATGATATTTCACCAAATCTGACTTTTCCAAATGAAAAAGAAAACTCCCGGAGGGCCAGCTTCTGACAGTAACAGGTTGTAAGCTTCACAAAGACAGGGAGTATTTTTTACTTCTATTTTGTCTGCATTATCTGGAATAGTGGATGACACATGGTAAATTGTCATTAAATGCTTGTTGAATCGAATTACAAAGAAACGTATACAGTGTAACCTAAAGCTGTCTAAAATACACAACAATCTCCCTCTCTCCAGAAGTGCCGACATTTCCACTTGTGCCTGTTGGTCACTGTTCAGGACCTCAAGCCTGGGAGAATAGTGTGCATTTCTCGTCTTGTCATTCCAAGTTCTTCTCTGAATCTACAAAAAATTCCTGGAGCCATAAACATACTCTCTGATTTCCCCTTCTGTTAGTCCTATGTGGCCTAGAAAAGTTCTTTGAGAATCCCATGATAAAAACAAAGGCAAAGTAAAAAACAAAACAAAACAAAACAAAAAAAAAAAAACAAAGGCAAAGTAGATTACAAGGGTGCAGACACAAATGGATTACCAAGGAGAGGACCAATGGAAATCTCTGGTAAAAAGAAAGACTGAAGTGATTGTTTCAAAAGATCTCACTGTTTTAAAAATGGACCTGATAGGACGAAGCACCTTGTTTGTAATCGTCTCTGACCTTTTTCTCTGAGACCAGAATTTGGGATAGAGAGCTTAGATTTGTACCTGATATTACTCAGGAAATACATGATATTTATATTTAAAATGTGTTTCGTTATATTTAATGATCTCATTCCTTAGCTTCTTTTTCATTGAAGTAGTTTTCATTTCTATTTTTTGCAGTTATGAATAATTAGAAGGTTTGTATCAGTAGATACTGCTCCTAAATCACTACTTCCAAATCCTTGGGCCTCTAGTTTTTGTTCAGGCTCTTTGAATTTGAGCAGAGTACAATTTTACCATGAAACTGTGCAGTGAAAGAAAAGAGGACTTGGGGTGATGATAAGCCTTAAAACAGAAGATATAATTACTGTCCAATACAGCCAAGCAGCTTACTTATGAGAGTAGTAATTACTGCTTATTGCTCTGAGGAGAATAGAACCGGGAAATAGGCGACATTCCTTTGAAAAATGGAATACCCTTTACAGAAATATCTACTGTGTATTATAAAATTTTAGGGGCACCTGGGTAGCTCAGTTGGTTGAGCTTCTGACTTTGGCTCGGATTATGATATCACGGTCTGTGAGTTTGAGCCCCATATCAGGCTCTGTGCTGTCAGCTCAGAGCCTGGAGCCTGCTTCAGATTCTGTGTCTCCCTCTCTCTCTGTTCCTCCCCTGCTCTCGCTCTGTCTCTATCTCTGTCTGTCTGTCTGTCTGTCTCTCTCTCGAAATAAATAAATAATAAAAAATAAATACAGTTCTAAAAATAAAATATACAAATATCTATGTATACAGCAACAGTAAAATCATATTCATGTTGCCCAGGAAGATGGGAGAACAGGAAGCAGGAATAAAGATCCCTGGCAGGGAGGTGAGAGCACAGGACACAAGCTATGTCAGCAAAGGGCTCTACGTGGACAAGGTAACGAGGTTTATCTGCTCCCTGTTGATATGACCAACAGGGCGATATGTAAGTGGAAGATTTCATTCACCTCAAGGCCTTAATGATCTTAGGGCTGAGAGATGATTTAAACCAACATCTTTCTCCCTAAAAGATTCCTCTTCAAACTATGCTTAAGAGGTAGGTGGTCATCCAGTTTTTCTTTTGAATGTGTTCTCAGTGACTGAGACATCATGGGGTCACATGTTCCATTTAGAACTATTCTAACTGTAAAATGGATTCCTTACATTTTTGAGCAGCAATCTGCCCATGAATCCCAGCCTCTGGTCACACGTCTCCCTAAAGCAGCAGACAAGCCCTGTCCCTGTAATCCCTTCACACTCCAGTATGTGAGGACGGCTGTCATGTCCCCAAGTGTCCTCGTTCCCAGGCCAGGCATCCCCAGGTCTTTCATTGATTCCCCAGTGGTCCATCCCCAATACTAATAAGTGTTATGTCTAAAATGTTTTAAAGCTATACATTTAATGATCACATATCATACTCAAATGTTATTTGGCTCGTCACGACTTCTATGTGATTTCATTGGAGTTGGCTAACATTGGGGAAACCCTGAACAGCTCTGGGAACATTATTTTCTGAGGACCATTTTCAGATAGCTTAGCCCAAATGAGATTATTGGCTTTAAAAAATTCCCTTTGAAATTAGATTTAGCTTAAACAACAGGAAGTAGTGAGGAACAAAACAACTTATTCAATGGATAACCGAAAGAATTTTCAACCAACAACCCACTCTTCCTTTCCCCCACCATTTCCCCCCTTCTTCTCCCCCATGTTCCCCAGTTAATTTCCTCCTAATTCTCCTATACGTGCACACATATGATATTTGTCCTTCTCTGCCTGACTTATTTCGCTCAGCATAACACCCTCAAGGTCCATCCATGTTGCTACACATGGCCAGATTTCATTGTTTCTCATTGCCATGTAGTATTCCATGGTATAGATAAACCACATCTTCTGGATCCATTCATCTGTTGATGGACACTTAGGCTCTTTCCATGTTTTAGCTATTGTGGAGAGTGCTGCTATGAACATTGGGGTACATGTGCTCCTATGCATCAGCATTTCTGTATCCCTTGGGTAAATTCCTAGCAGTGCTATTGCTGGGTCATAGGGGAGTTCTCTTGTTAGTTTTTTGAGGAACCTCCACACTGTTTTCCAGAGGGGCTGCACCAGTTTACATTCCCAACAACAGTGTAGGAGGGTGCCCGTTTCTCCACATCCTCGCCAGCATCTAGAGTTCTCTGATTGGCTCATTTTAGCCACTCTGACTGGCGTGAGGTGGTATCTCAGTGTGGTTTTGATTTGTATTTCCCTGATGAGGAGCGATGCTGAGCATCGTTTCATGTGTCTGTTGGCCATCTGGATGTCCTCTTTGGAGAAGTGTCTGTTCATATCTTCTGCCCATTTCTTCACTGGGTTGTTTGTTTTTCGGGCGTGTAGTTTGGTGAGTTCCTTGTAGATTCTGGATATCAACCCTTTATCTGATATGTCATTTGCAACTATCTTTTCCCATTCAGTTGGTTGCCTATTAATTTTCTGGGTTGTTTCCTTGGCTGTGCAGAAGCTTTTAACCTTGATGAGGTCCCAACAGTTTATTTTTGCTCATGATTCCCTTGCTTTTGGGGATGTGTCAAGTAAGAAGTTGCTGCGGTGGAGGTCAAGGAGGTTGTTTCCTGCTTTCTCCTCTAGGAGAAAGTAAAAATGTAAGCAAGTGTTTTCATAAAATATTGTAAGCACTTTTCTTGAAGAATATGTGAGTGGGTCACATTTTTACTTTATGTTATCAGTGATATTATTCTTTAGTCAATAATATGTGTAATAAGAGAGTAATATGGAAACCTTTTAACTTATTTTTAAAGGAACATGTTGAGCCAGAAAGTATCATGATATTTAAAAATAAAATTAATTTTTCACACCTCCAAAAAAAATATTTTTTTTCCTGTCTCACGTTCCTGTCTCACGTTCAAATCCTTTATCTATTTTGAGTTTATTTTTGTGCATGATGTGAGAAAATGATCTAGTTTCATTCTTCTGCATGTTGCTGTCCAGTTCTCCCAACACCATCTGTTAAAGAGGCTGTCTTTTTTCCATTGGATATTCTTTCCTGCTTTGTCAAAAATTAGTTGGCTGTATACTTCTGGGTCCACTTCTGAGTTCCCAATTCTGTTCCATTGGTCTATGTGTCTGCTTTTGTGCCAATACCATACTGTCTTGATGATGACAGCTTTGTAGTAGAGACTAATGTCTGGGATGGTGATCCCTCCCGTTTTGGTTTTATTTTTCAGGATTACTTTGGCTATTCGGGGTCTTTTGTGGTTCCATACAAATTTTGGATAGTTTGTTCTAGTTTTGAGAAGTATGCTGGTGAAATTTTGATTGGAATTGCATTGAATGTATAGAGAGCCTTAGGTAGTAATGACATCTTAACTATATTTATTCTTCCTATCCATGAGCATGGAATGTTTTTCCATTTCTTTGTGTCTTCTTCAATTTCCTTCATAAGTTTTCTACAGTTTTCATCATACAGATCTCTTGTATACTTGGTTAGGTTTATTCCGAGGTATTTTATGGTTTTTTGTGCAATTGTGAATGGGATCAGTTTCTTGATTTCTTTTTCTTTTGCTTCATTGTTGGTGTATAAAAATGCAACCGATTTCTGTACGTTGATTTTGTACCCTGCAACTTGGCTGAATTCTTGGATCAGTTCTAGTAGGCTTCTGGAGGAGTCTGTCAGGTTTTCTATGTAGAGTCTCATGTCATCTGCGAAGAGTGAAAGTTTGACTTCCTCTTTGCCAATTCTGATGCCTTTGATTTCCTTTTGTTGTCTGATGGCTGATGCTAGGACTTCCAGCACTATGTTAAACAACAGTGGTGAGAGTGGGCATCCCTGTCGTGTTCCTGATCTCAGAGGGAAAGCTCTCATTTTTTCCCTCATTGAGGATGATGTTAGCTGAAGGCTTCTTATAGATGGCTTTTATGTTTAAGTAGGTTCCTTCTATCCCGACTTTCTCTAGAGTCTTTATTAAGAAGGGATGCTGTATTTTGTCAAATGCTTTTTCTGCATCTATTGACAGGATCATATGGTTTTTGTCTTTTCTTTTATTGATGTGATGTATCACATTGATTGATTTGCGAATGTTGAATCAGCCCTGTAACCCAGGAATGAAACCCACTTGATCTTGGTGGATGATTCTTTTTATGTGCTGCTGGATTCGATTTGCAAGGATCTTGTTGAGGATTTTTGCATTTGTATTCATCAAGGATATTGGCCTGTAGCTTTCTTTTTTTGCTGGATCTCTGTCTGGCTTGGGAATCAGAGTGATACTGGCTTCATAAAATGAGTCCGGGAGTTTTCCTTCGATTTCTATTTTTTGGAATAGCTTGAGAAGAATTGTGATTAATTCTGTTTTAAATGTCTGGTAGAATTCCCCAGGGAAGCCATCAGGTCCACGGGTCTTATTTGTTGGAAGATTTTTAAGAACTGATTCGATTTATTCATTCGTTATGGGTCTATTCAGGTTTTCTATTTCTTCCTGTGTGACTTTTGGTAGTGAGTGTGTGTTTAGGAATTTGTCCGTTTCTTCTAAGTTGTCCAGTTTGTTGGCATATAATTTTTCATAGTATTCTCTGATAATTGCTTGAATTTCTGAGGGGCTGGTTGTAATAAGTCCATTTTCATTCATAATTTTGTCTATTTGGGTGCTCTCTCTTTTCTTTTGGATAAGTCTGGCTAGAGGTTTGTCAATTTTGTTTATTTTTTCAAAAAACCAACTCTTGGTTTCATTGATCTGTTCAATTGTTTCTTTGGTCTCTATGTTGCTTATTTCTGCTCTAATTTTTACTATTTCTCTTCTTCTACTGAGTTTAAGGCGTTCTTGTGGCTCTGCCTCTAGTTCCTTTAGGTGAGCTGTTAGATTTTGGACTTGTGCTTTTTCTAATCTCTTGAAATAGGCCTGGAGAGCCATGTACTTTCCTATTAGGATTGCCTTTGCTGCATTCCATAGAATTTGGATTGTTGTGTTCTCATTTTCATTTGTTTCCATATATTTTTTAATTTCATCTCTAATTGCCTGATTGGCCCATTCATTCTTTAGTAGGGTAGTCTTTAACCTCCATGTTTTTGGAGGTTTTCCAGACTTCTTCCTGTGATTGATTTCAAGTTTCAAAGCATTATGATCTGACAGTGTGCATGGTAGGATTTCAATTCTTTTATATTTGTTGAGGGCTGCTTTATGTCCCAGTATGTGATCTATCTTGGAGAATGTACCATGCGCACTTGAGAAGAAAGTAAATTCCCTGGCCTCAGGATGTAAAGTTCTAAATATATCCATCAGATCCATCTGGTCCAATGTGTCTTTCAAGTCCGTTATTTCTTTAGTGATTTTCTATCTGGTTGACCTAGCCATTGCTGTAAGCGGAGTATTAAAGTCCACTGCTATTAGCACATTCTTATCTATAAGCTTATTTCTGTTTGTGATTGTTTTAGATATTTAGGTGCTCCCATATTCGGTGTGTAGACATTTATGATAGTTCTTCCTGATAGATGGACCCTGTGATTATTATGTAGTGCCCTTCTTCATCTCTTGTTATTGTCTTTAGTTTAAAGTTCAGTTTGTCTGCATCCCCAAAAGCAAGGGAATCAAGAGCAAAAATAAACCGTTGGGACCTCATCAAGATTAAAAGCTTCTGCACAGCAAAGGAAACAACCAGAAAATTAATAGGCAACCAACGGAATGGGAAAAGATAGTTGCAAATGACATATCAGATAAAGGGTTAATATCGAGAATCTATAAGGAACTCACCAAACTCCACAACCAAAAAACAAACAACCCAGTGAAGAAATGGGCAGAAGATATGAACAGACACTTCTCCAAAGAGGACATCCAGATGGCCAACAGACACATGAAACGATGCTCAGCATCGCTCCTCATCAGGAAAATACAAATCAAAACCATACCACCTCATGCCAGTCAGAGTGGCTAAAATGAGCCAATCAGAGAACTCTAGATGCTGGCGGGGATGTGGAGAAACGGGCACCCTCCTACACTGTTGGTGGGAATGTAAACTGGTACAGCCCCTCTGGAAAACAGTGTGGAGGTTCCTAAGAAACTAACAATAGAACTCCCCTATGACCCAGCAATAGCACTGCTAGGAATGTACCCAAGGGATACAGGAGTGGTGACGCATAGGGGCACATGGACCCCAATGTTCATAGCAGCACTCTCCACAATAGCTAAAACATGGAAAGAGCCTAAGTGTCCATCAACGGACAAATGGATCAAGAAGATGTGGTTTATCTATACCATGAAATACTACATGGCAATGAGAAGAATGAAATCTGGCCATGAGTAGCAACATGGATGGACCTTGAGGGTGTTATGCTGAGCGAAATAAGTCAGGCAGGGAAAGACAAATATCATATGTGTGCACGTATAGGAGGATTAGGAGGAGCTTAACAGAGGACCAAGGGGAAGAAGAAGGGCAGAAATGGTGGGGGAAAGGGGGAGAGGCAAACCATGAGAGACTCTTGAATGCTGACAAAAACTGAGGACTGATGGATGGGGGAGGGGGATGGGCATGGAGGAGGACACTTGTGGGGATGAGCACTGAGTGTTATATGGAAACTAATTTGACAATAAACTATTTGTAAAAAAAAAAAAAAAGTTCAGTTTGTCTGATAGAAGTATCGCTACTCCAGCTTTCTTTTGATTTCCTGTAGCATGATATATATTTTTCCATCCCCTTACTTTTAATCTGAAGGTATCTTCCCGTCTAAAATGAGTTTCTTGTAGACAGCATATAGATGGTTTTGTTTTTTAATCCATTCTGCTACCCTATGTCTTTTGATTGGAGCATTCAGCCCATTTACATTCAGTGTTATTATTGAAATATGTGGGTTTAGAGTCTTTGTATCTTTTGTAGGGTTCATGTTTGTGGTGGTGTCTCTGATATCTTTGTTCCTTGCAACCTTTCCTTCAGAGCGTCCCCCTCAGGATTTCTTGTAGTGCAGGCTTAGTGGTGACAAATTCTTTCAATTTCTGTTTATTTGGAATGGTTTTTATCTCTCCTTCTATTTTGAATGACAGGCTTGCTGGATAGAGGATTCTTGGCTGCATATTTTACTGTTCATCACATTGAAAATCTCCTGCCATTCCTTTCTGGCCTGCCAAGTTTCAGTAGATAGGTCTGTCTCCACTCTGATAGGTTTCCCTTTGTATGTTAGGGCCCTTTTCTCCCTAGCTGCTTTCAAAATACTCTCTTTGTCCTTGTATTTTGCCATTTTTATTATGATATGTCGTGCAGAAGATCGATTCAAGTTACGTCTGAGGGGAGTCCTCTGAGCCTCTTGTATTTCCACATTGACTTCCTTCCCCAGGTCGAGGAAGTTCTCTGCTATAATTTGTTCCAGGACTCCTTCAGCACTTTTCCCTCTCTCTTCCTCTTCTGG